>CM050164.1:105967616-105975116 GCA_027410445.1 Discoglossus pictus
AAAATCGAGATATATTTTGTAATTACTGCAACACATTATATATTCATGCATGTATTTTGGATCCAATGCTTCAATCTTGTAGATGGATATAAACAATTGTAAACTATAGAAGTGAGGAAGAGGAAAGCAAGATGACCAATTAGTGTAGCATGAAAACGCAACCCAAAAATATACTCACAAAGCAGTGATCAAACAGTGGTATCAGGAAAAAAAACAACACAACAGAATCCTTGGCGTTTCGTCCAGACAGGAGTTCTTCAGGGATATTGCAAGTCATACACGAGGAAGTCTTGTCTGGACAAAACACGTAATAGACTGTTATGTTTTGCTGATAGCAGAGGTTTATTACAGTTTTGTGAATATATGTTTTTCGAAAGTGAATAATAACATATTGCACATATTGTGCTAATTTAATTTTTCAATATTTAACCAATGTCAAGAATGATTTCAGTGCCAAAAATGACAGTATTTTTTTTTCTGGTGGTATAGGTGGTCCCTGAGTTACAGACGACCCGGACTTTAGAAAAGGCTCCCAAGGCTTTTTTTTTATGAGTTTGTTTTTATGTTCTGTTTGTTGAAAATTAAAAAAAGCGTACAATTGTTTCTGTAACTTATTATTACAGTACAGAGGTATTATTATTATTATTACTACTACAGTATTACAAATAATTGATATTATTACCACATTTGAGCCATTATAGTATTGCTATTATTATTATTATTACTCATCAGGGATCCGTGTTACATACAAATCCAACCTAAACATGTTCTCAGGAACGTATCTCGTCCATAACTCGGGGACCGCCTATATATACATACATATATAAATTGTTTGTCTATCATACTGCAAAACATCACAGGACTATGCAGAATATATCACTGGCAATGCAACAAATGTATTATTGCGGGCTGTAGTCCCATTACTACATTTGCATGCATACCATGAAATGTAATGAACAATGTATTTTACAAATATATAAGACTACAAAGTAGTGTGTGATAATTACTATCACAAATTCTATAGCACAGAGAGCGCTAGCAGGGTTTGGAAGTGAACAACAGGCCAGATGAAAGCTCTAGTGTTTCCAGTGGGTGGTATTTTTTAAATGAGAATCTTGCAATATTGCACCATTTTATAATAGGAAATGTTAATAAAAACTTTAAGGATGAAATTAGTTGAGGTGCTGCAAGATTCTCACGGTCCTGGAAAGAAATTTGTAGCTTTGTTAATCCAGGCCGAATTATTTTATAAGTATATACTGCCTTCAGTTTTTAACTGGTTGCATAGGTTACTTGCACAAGCCTCCATGAACCAAGATGGAAAAGTTATTTCACATATACTGTATATATATATATATATATATATATATATATATATATATATAACCTTCCTAGAATAAACATGAAGCTATAAAGTAAAAACACAGAAGGCTATGTAACATATATAAAATGTATGTGGTACTTACCCTCATTCCATGGAAGCGAGGATTGCTGTAAAATAGTTTCATCTGCTCTGATGGAAGAGGTCCTAAGACTTTCTGGATTGTGAAAAGCTGATCAATTTCACTTTCCCCAGGAAAAAGCGGTTGCCCATCACTGAGTTCTCCCAGGATACAGCCCACAGACCACATGTCAACAGCCTTTCCATATGGGGCCCTACAATAAAACATGGAAAAGCTATGAGTTTCCCATCCTCTTGTGATGGAATAGCTCTTTAAATGAACCTGCTGTAACATAATACCTGCTGCCATTTCAGCATTTATATTTTTACACTGTATGATTGAGAACTACTCTCATTTTAAAGGGCATTTCTGTCTAAAGATCATCCATATAGAAATATAGGATTTAAAGGCAGAGAAGAAGCACTTAGCTAATACTTTACACAATTTTATTAAACATTTTGAGACCGTATAGCTTTTCTGTGCTGAAGGTGACTTTCTTTATAATCCAATCAATTTTAAGATGGCCCTTCTTTATTAATCCCTACAATTTTCCTGAGAGACTACTCCATGCAAGTAGTGTGCACATTACAGTATCTAGCTTGCGCCCGACGTATTAAGGATTGAAGTGCTGAAGAATTCTTAGAGAACATCTCACCGATTTATTATTCTGTACGAAGATCTGACAGCTTCAAGTATTCACTATTTAGAGTGGTATCTGATAAAGAGTGGTATGGAGACCCATAACATTACTTCTAGCACTATTTATAGTACTACTAAATAAGACGTAAGATTACTATGTCATAAACCATTACTAGAGTGCCATCCTAACTGGTTTATTCTAGCTAACGTTCAATGCTACTCATTCTTCTTAACTAGTGCGCAATCCTAACCATTTGATCTTAACTAGCATACAATACCTGATTAGTGTACAATCACAACTCATTCATCCTACCACATTTATCCTAAAAAGAGTATCCTAACTAATTCATCCTAACCAGAGCGCATTAATCTTAATTACTTAAGGTAACTAATGTATTTCAACCTTGTTCAATCTGGTCTAATTTATGATAAATACGGTACAATCATAATCATAACTTGTTTATAATAAACCCTATAAATCACTACAGAATATGTTGGCGCATTACAAATAAAGGATAATAATATAAATATTGGTTTTATAACAATTTTTTATAAATCCAATTTTTACTCTTCAACAGATTTGGGTGTGAATTCCAGAAATGAATATTACGGTGTAAAAACATTTTCTCAGAAACCAATTGTACATTATTTTCCTTGAGGAAGTGTGCACCGGTCAGTCCCCTTTATTCCTCCTTATGCTCTAACCTTGCCCAACAACACTATTAGTGAATCAATACAGATAAGAGGCGAGATAATAGTTATCCATCTTGTATCCTTCCGTATCTTATTACCATTAGCTTTGTGCCTTTTAAAAGATAAATTGTCTATTAAAATATTAAAATAATAATTTTACAATCATCAGCATAATCAATATAATAAGTAATGTATAGCTTCAGGCATTAGTTGTATGTAATTTTAGGGCATTCAGTTGTTTTTCATATCCAGTTCTTTTAACAGTGGAATATTAAATAAAAATATATGCAAAGTTTGTTTTAAAGGTTTTTGCTGGCTCCCACATCTAGTTTTAGTTGAGAGTAGGACATTAATTCGTTTAATGCATTTTTTATTTTAATCATAATTCAGACATTTAAATTACCTTTGATACAATGTCAGCGCGAGATGCATTTTTTCTCCATTAGCATAGTAATTCCATGAGTTCTTCTCACACTACTACTATACTCTAATGCCAATATCCTTTCACGGTTACTCATAACCAGCAACATTACTTTACCAGTATCAAAACAGCTGGCATTTAAAGGGCCAGTGTGACAGTCCAGCTTTTATAACTTAACAGCATTTCAATTAAAGGACCAATGTTGTCAGAAATGTAAAATATTGTCTTTTGGAGTGTTAGACTGGAAAATAGGCAACACGTTTTAAGAATTTAAATACATTATCTAGTCTCTAATTTATTGTTTTAGATGTAATTATGCTACTCTAAAATGCTCAATTTATTTCCAGTGAGTTGGTAATTCCTAAGATGGGTGAAGACTTTGAATTCCCAGTTTATATCGGAACAGTGGGAATGTGGCATATACTTCTGCCAGCATACTCATGGGCCATCAAGATAAAGGTCATAAAGATGTAAGTGGGTTAAAAGGGATTTATTTAAAAAAATGCATTTACACATCACTAGCACAAAGTATTGACAGTGTTTGCTGCTCTATCCATTGATTTAAAAAAATGTAGTAAAATTATCTCTCAGGATCAGCAAAAATAAATATATTATATAATATACATTGCTTTAGCTAAACAATTTTTAACAAACTAGTATGAGATTAATATCACATCACATATATAGTTGTGAGCAAGCGGGTTGTTGCTAATGCTGCGGGCACGACTTTAGGCCCGCAAATCGCGAGGGGCCGCATTTGCGGAGGTGGAGGCTCCCACGTCGACTGCAAAATTTACGGACGTAGCAACCACAAATACGAGCCGCAGGACTTAGAAAAAAACACATTACGTGCTCGCAAAAATACAACCTTATCGCCCGAAACACGCGCAAATGAAAACATTAAAAACACAAAAAAAATACACACAACAAACACATAAAAAGCTTACCCACAGCAAGAGGGGGCACCCAGGACCTCTGCAAGTGAAGTTACACCTCAATTTAAGTCCAAATACAAGAGTTTAGACACCCGAAAATCACCTAAGCGAGAGAAAAAATGTCCGCCGAAAAAAACGAAAAAGAGGCTACAGCACTCTAAAGACGCAAAACACCACCAAACACCTACGGATTTTCCGAAAAAGCCGGACGAGGTCCAAGAACAAGGACGCAAAATCAGCCACAGACGAGTACCACACACATTAGGCGCCATTTCCCAACATTAACTTGCACAATGCGGAAGTACACAGCTATCCTAACGGATTTTCCTCGCACACGCAGCCTATTTACACTACACACTGCACACACTGCTCACACTTACACAGCAGCTCCACAGCACTCAAAACACACATTGTATGCTGCAGCAACATGAAAAGAGATTGCCAGCTCTTCTGCACAATGCTTCCTGCAGATATTACTTCAAAATAGGTAAAGTATATTGATGTATTATTTTATTAATTATATCATTAGCATACAAAAAAAGACAGCCAACGCTGCTCATAGCACACAAACAACCAACAGCCTCGCAATGAGCACCGAAGGCGCTCAGTGCGAGGCTCGCAATAAGCGCAGAACAATCTCGGAACAACAACAGAATTTATGTCGCAAACAAACAACATTACCTGCCTTACAATCTTATTTCCGTCATTTTTTGGCGGGCAAGTTGCTAGTAAATAAATAAAAAAGACAGTAATCTATAGATAATATATATACTGGTATAGTAAGATCATTTTGACAGGATTTTGCTAGGCTTTATATCAAGTTCTGGTGATCTTATCATAATGTAAAAGACCAAAAATACACATGGATAACAGAGAATAATTACAGCTGCTTCTATTAAGCACTGGCCACTGTACTAAAATGGTTTATTACTGTGAAAATACTAATTTATCATCTACCCATTGTAATAATTCCTAGACTAAAAAGAAATCTCCTGGCACCATTCAGTATGATCATGTAGTTAGCTGGTATAGCTGTACATCAATTAAATTATTCTTTACATGTAAGTATTCACAAGGCCGGTATATTGCTTTGCTGAAGCACAGCACAAACCGACATCTGCCAAAAAGTGCTGAAAATAATAAGCGCTGCAGATGTCCACAACGTGAAACTGTAAACATGGAGCATAACGTCATTACATGGACCGAAGCCGTTAAGCTTGTATATTAGCAGGCTGGGTTCATCATACTGTTAAAGCAGAAATCCTTTTACAGCATTTCAATATGCAGGGGCTAATCCGTGAGAATCCACTGTCTGAAAAAAAACAGACCTTGCTTAAAGGGACAGAGAAAGCTTTTTTAAATAGTACATCACTGTAACATACAATTATTATTATTAGCAAAAATGATATCTAATTAAGAAAATATACTTGTGAAAATGACTTCACAAAGCTCTGTGGGTGGCTGCAGGTACAGCAATTGTTCTTAAATAGCTCTAGTGAGAGCCAAATTGTAGAATCAGCATCAGAATCATTCCTCAACAATTGCTATACCTGTAACTAACAGAGAAGAGCTGATCATTATTATTATCATTGTTTATTATGGGCCAACATATTCCTTAGTGCTATAGGGTTAAGTTCAAGGCAAAAATAATAGCAGTATTAACACATTGCAAAGAATAAAGGGCTGTGTCTTTGAGCTTAGAATCCATAATGCTTTCTCCAAAGCTCCATGCAAGACTGAAAACTCGCAGACTTACAACCTAAATCATCGAGAGGTATGACAGATAAACAAATGCAGTTTAAAGTAAAATTTCCAGTATTCATTTCATTTTCAGAAAAGTTAAACATTACCGCATCATTTATAAGGGAGTCTTCAGCCTTCTTAACAATGCATTTGGTAGCTGCTAAAATGCAACACTGATTGCAGAAAAGTATAACATGATTTAAATGAATTACATTTTGTTAGCAATAATTACACAAGTTACAGGCTTTCCAGTGCAGCTAACCAATTTGTTAATGGTCAAATATCATGAGATTCCTTATAGGAAAACAACTGTTTGAAGCTTTTGCTCCTATTCAAAGTTGTCATAGATGCATAAATGAACCTATTTAGCAGAGATTTAAAACATTTCATGGTTTTCTATCTTTTTATAGTGACAATGTGCAAATTCCTTAATATACGCTATAAGGTAATCATTCTTTTGTTATATTTAAAAATATAAATCCTCTTTGTAGGATGCAATTAAGCTTTTTTTGTGTAAATGTATTTGGACCCGACCCAGAATAACGGGCACATTTGGAGGTTGTGTTACCTATTTAATCACATCAACTGCTCTCCTATGTGGGGTGTATGTGACATCCCACGTGATTTTATATATTTGTGCAATCAATAAATATTGTATCTGTCAGAAGATCACCTTGCTATATATGTCACCTGAAAGGCACATAACCAAACTCCATGGTTATTTCCATAAAGACAGAGATCCCTGAGATTATTCTTTAAGACAGACCATCCTCTAGTGCTTCAATGAATACTCCCTGAAAGTTCCCTGACTTTGTGGAAATCTAGCAGTTACTAGTCACAGCTTTAAACATTGCTATCTCCAGTTGGGAAGTCTAGCCCACCTTCAGTGTGCTTACAAGCCTATCCCACCTTCAGTGTCCTTACAAGCCTACCCCACCTTCAGTGTCCTTACAAGCCTACCCCACCTTCAGTGTCCTTACAAGCCTACCCCACCTTCAGTGTCCTTACAAGCCTACCCCACCTTCAGTGTCCTTACAAGCCTATCCCACCTTCAGTGTCCTTACAAGCCTACCCCACCTTCAGTGTCCTTACAAGCCTACCCACATTCAGTGTCCTTACAAGCCTACCCCACCTTCAGTGTCCTTACAAGCCTATCACACCTTCAGTGTCCTTACAAGCCTATCCCACCTTCAGTGTCCTTACAAGCCTATCCCACCTTCAGTGTCCTTACAAGCCTATCCCACCTTCAGAGTCCTTACAAGCCTATCCCACCTTCAGAGTCCTTACAAGCCTATCCCACCTTCAGAGTCCTTACAAGCCTATCCCACCTTCTGTGTCCTTACAAGCCTACCCCACATTCAGTGTCCTTACAAGCCTACCCCACATTCAGTATCCTTACAAGCCTATCCCACCTTTAGAGTCCTTACAAGCCTATCCCACCTTCAGAGTCCTTCCAAGACTATCCCACATTCAGTGTCCTTACAAGCCTACCCCACGTTCAGTGTTCTTACAAGCCTATCCCACCTTCAGAGTCCTTACAAGCCTATCCCACATTCAGTGTCCCTACAAGCCTACCCCACATTCAGTGTCCTTACAAGCCTATCCCACCTTCAGAGTCCTTACAAGC
>CM050164.1:105977616-106015116 GCA_027410445.1 Discoglossus pictus
AGGGGGAAAGAGACACAGGCCAGGGGGGAACAGACACAGGGGAGGGTTGGGGGAGACACAGGGGAGGGTTGGGGGAGACACAGGGGGGGGAGAGATGCATAGGAGGGAGAAGGGGGAAAGAGACACAGGGGAGGGGTTTAGAGACACAGGAGGGAGAGGGAGGTAAAAACACAGGGGGGCAGGAGATACAAAGGAGGTAGACGAGGTGGAAGGAGACACAAGGGAGGGAGAGGAGGGGGGAAATAAGACACGAGGGAGGAAGTAGACAGAGGGAGAGACTCGCAATGAGCTCCAAAGGGGCTCATTGCAAGGCCTGTGATGAGCGCCAAAGGCGCTCATCACAAGGCCAGTAAAGTAGAGGGGGAGAGGCTTACATTGTGTGGCAAACAGCATTGCCAGGCTTCAGTTTTTATTGCCGTCATTTTTGACGGGCAAGTCGCTAGTATATATATAGTAAATTAATAGTACATTTGTGTTCATTTCTGAGAAATACAGTTAGTTATTACACTGCATTCTGGTAACCTGGACAGGAAAATGCAAATGTGCCTAATCAGTTCCCTTATTACCCATGAGTTAAATAATTTGCATGAACATTTGTGGTTTGAATATATTGAATATACATATTTTAGAAAACTAAATGCATATATAAACTAGCTGTGATTGTTTGAAAAGGATGCCAGCTACAGAGTAATGGGTTGACTCTTGCCTTTGGGATTACTCAGTCAAAATACGTGGAGTGCATTTTGTTTGTTTCAAGTGAAAAGTTTTTTTACCGTTACTATATCTCCTAAAGGACTCTTCACACAAAATCAAGCAATCTATACATTGTCGCAGCCATTTTTTGCCTAAACTAAATCATTCCTGAAATATTATCCACTGTTTATGTTGCATTTTTATGCAATTGTGGGGCTCCAGAATACTAATAATCTGCTTTGATGTGCTAAATAGGGACGCAATGTTTTTTCAACCATATAAAAACAAGTACAATCTACCCCCAATGTTACCATGCAGATAGCACTTTAAAGGGCCCCTTCATTCATCACAATTTGGACCATATGACAGTAAACATCTCCTAATAGCTTGATGAAATACTTTTTGATTTTTTTGTATTACGTGCATTTTTCACTGAGAATTCAAATAAATTAAATCTGTGTTTACATGAGTCACTAACATGCCCCCAGCCAGACACATGCCGCAGCTCTGTGTAGTGATCTAACCCTTTACTACATCTATCTGTGCAGAGTATGGGATGCTGGAATCACCTAAATATAGGTTAACTTTTCACTGCATTCCTGAGTGCAGAGAAAACCAGCTATACATCTGTGTCCTGTTATTAATCATGAAACTGCCAGTAGGCAGGATAGACTTTTATTAGTGTTTAGATCATTCTAACATACAATCTTGTGCTCTTTCACACCATGAAGAGCATTTACAGTGAGGTAAATGGCCCTTTAACATATATGAGCCACAATAATGCTGAATGTCTCAGGAATTATGTATTGCACATAAAAAAATGCTAGAACAATGTAGAGATAGTTTTTAATACTCTTTAAGAAAAAAAAACCTTGCTGCTGGAGTGAAAGCATTAATGTATTAAAGAGGATATACAATCGAAACAGAAATAATTGTACTTGGTTCCTACAAGCTATGATGCCAAGAGTGCACCCACAGCCATATAGCACTGGAGAGAGAGCCAAAGGTGCATTGTACTCATTATATACACATTACAAGAGACCCCCCCAGAACTAACCCCATCACACAAACATGTTCCCATGTCACGTTCTATTTAGCAATCGGTACTGAAAGATGTAAACAGTTTCTTCTTTAACTTACCAAAGTCACATAGCTTTAAGATGTCATTGTAACTAATTAAAAGATTTTCTGGTTTGATGTCTACAAGAAATAAAAAATAAGCTTAGAAATCAGAGCATAACATACTGATGATGCTTTCAGAAAATATTGTTAGTTATAGATGTTGCTTAGAAATATCAAAAGCTCCAGAACCATATTAGGATTAATAAAATATAGTTATGCATCTGCTTAAAGCCTGTACAGTCATTTTAGATGTCAGTATATGTTTGCATATAGGTTGTTAATATTTTATATATAGAACTTACTGCTTCATATTAATAAAAATAAAATCCAATTATAATTCCCACATGCTATTGCAATAATCTTATAAATGGTATAATTTATCTTTGAATATAAAAATGACATGCACATATGGTGCTTTACTAACCCTTCACCAATGCACCCCATCAAATTAGGAGCAAGAAGTTAGGAAATATATTTTAAGCCTAAACATTTGTAAGCACATACACATATAAAATATAGATTAGAAAAGAGAGAGATGTTGATAGGAAGTCTGCACTATTTTTTTTTCTCAAGAAAGCAACAAAATCATCTAAAACCAAATAAATATGTTTTAAAAAGTTATAAAAATCAGCGTAAACCAGGTCCAAATATTTGCTCTCTGACGCTTCTCATTTACAAAATGTCATGTTGTTTTTTTAGCCAAGTCACATCCTGGAATATTTTTCTAGGTAAGTACTTGTAATTGGCTCTCACTTGCAAATGAGATTAGGACCTGGAGACCTCGCTACAGAATGAGTTTACAATATCTTAAAGAATTGGTTCCCAAACCTTTTTACCCAAGAAAATATCTCATAGGCACAGTGACCTGTGTAGCAGGACAAGCTTGATAGAGCAAATTACTCAACTTCGTATCTGTTTACATGGTTACATGGAAACTCAGCATCCTCCATTTCAAGTAAGGGGGCATAGGAGGGGTGTATTTAAAGTGTATTCAATCTTGTAATCTGCCTGAGGTGGTAAATAACCAATAAAATATGGTCAGAAGCTCTCAATCTGAGAACGAACAATACAAAGGTACTAAAGACCTGGTAACCTACTCTGAGAGCATCACAGGGAGAAAGATTTGTATATCAGTCTGATCTCAACTCAAAAGAACGATCCAGCCCGAAACAAACAAAACAAACACCAACATTAGCATCTATAGCTTTTAGAGAAAGTCTTATTTTTGCACCCTCTTCTTGCACCTGGGGCCTTCCATACTGGAATACAACTGAATATCTACATCCAATATTCTTTTCAGGTGGCTAAATAGGTTAGGACAAAAACAAAACTCAATATAATAGTTACAAAGTAAAGGCTGAATCTCATTCTTTTCAACTTCCTAATACATTTTGTTATTTACCAAATCAAATTATTCAAAAGATAACACTTCAATGGTCCTTTAACAATATGGACTACTGCAATGGCTCTCGGCCATTTTTGGCACTAGCTGGTTAACTTCAAATGCTCTTGAGGATCACCTTTGAAATCCATTCTGAACGGGGCGACAGTACATATAACACACTACATTTTCATTTACTCTCATTTAGTTTTGCTCTATTTTGAATATTTGAACTATGGATAAATTAATCGTTAATCTGTCTTTAACAACATCCAATGATAGTAGCATGCTTAAACTTTTGGGCACTGATCCCTCTTTGCCCCAGATAGATAAGTTATCATGTAACACTTTGACTTTACAATAGCATCATTAATCCAGTAATACTTATGCTGGAAAAACAACAAGTAAAAAGTCAACTCTTGTCAAATTACCAATTTTCAAACTGCTTGCCACCATCTCTGCTTTTTTTCCCCCACACCATATGATTATTCATCTCAGTATGTTGCTTATTTCATGTCATCAAATACATATATAAACACTACATTTAAACTTGAATCCACCAAGACACAATTTTTAATATTTATCAAATGTTTAACATCAATTTCCAGGATAAAACACTTGCAAAATACACATCTGGATATCGGTTTTCAATTGTGTTACAATAACTCTAGGGAAGTGAGCAGAGAAACCATTTTGTATTTGTGACTTCTCTCATTAATTCATACTAATGAGTACAAAAAAAACCAGTGTCATGTCATTGTTAAAAATATGCAAAAAAATAGATGCTGAAAGATATCAGATGTTACCTCACCTCTGTGAACAATGTCATTCTTGTGACACCAGTGAATTGCCTTGATTAGCTGATAGATGTAGTTTTTAACTTTTTCCGGAGGAACTCCATTTGGCATTTCTTCCAGCAATTCGAGCATGTTCTAAATAAGGAAAAGTACAACAGGGTTCAGTTTTAATCTCATTGCAAATTAACACGGCTCATTTCAGCTTCTTAAACCCACTCACAGTCTGGTTTATTGGCCAGCCAAGAGAATTATGCCAATGCGGTCATGCAAACATAGATAAGGAATCTTTATCCCCAGCGGGATAAATAACAAGTTTTGCACATATTTTGATCTAGATCAAAATTGAGAGTTGTGGTTAAAATGAAATGACTTGGATACATGCATTTTGACCTTTTTAGTGCCAGTATTATTGACAATCCTTTTTTTATAAAGTGTCAGCATAGTCTATATTATATATACAGCAGACGGGTATGTTACATGCAACTATACCTACCAACTGTCCATATTGTAGATGAAATTAGCATTTTAAGAAATTCCCTGTCTTCCTAGCCCACCAGACATCCTTCTTTTTTTTTTTTTCTATACTTTTATTAAGAATACAAGGTTCATTCCATAACACAAGTGTTTCAAAAATAAAACATTAGTAACATAACCAGAACACTTAATAAATGACAACACATACATATAACCCTTTAAACCTAACTTTGACATTTTTGTTATTTCTGTTTTAAGATAAGCTGAAAGCATATTACACGCATATGTACGTGTTAAAGTACAACCGTAAAGGCTCATAGCTTATAGGAGCATACAGAGAATAAAGAAGACAGAGGGTAAGAGAGGGGCAAAAGGAGAAGTTCAGAGTTATGTTTGTTCTGAAAGGGGGCATCCTAAACTATTATCCTACTGTGCATATTTACCACCCAATCATAAGAATCCAAGTGTCCCAACATGAGGCCCATTTCCTATATGAATGGTCCAAGTTGGCTGAGAAACGCTCATGTTATATATAAATTTAAGTTTAATCAAAACTGCACTATATTCTGGTACTGCCGATTTCCATGTTTTGGCGTAACGTAATCCTCACTGCTAAAAACACTTGGTGTGATAAGAGTTGAGCCTAATTACTGAGACCCTCTATGGGGAGGCCTAAGAGAGGGTCTTATGGCTTTTGGGGAATCCTATGCCCCCATAGTCTCTCCAAAATATCATAGATCTCCAACCAAATGTGTGCAATCTTGGGGCAGTCCCAGAGAACATGTTTAAGGGTGCTCAGAGTGTGACATACCCTAAAACAGTTACCACTGACAGGTTAGAAAGCTGCATCATCAGACATCCTTCTTTTGAATAGCAGTCTCACATTTAAGTGTAATTTCAACAATGTCCCCCTTTCGTTTTGGGTTCCTCCCAGGTTATTTTATTCTCAAGGAAATTGTGAGATTTTACGACAGTGTCTATTTTACTCTATATTTGTGTTTTAGAGTTGAGTGTGCATATATAGGGCAATATTCAATTGAGCGAAATTGATAGGCC
The DNA here is from genome assembly GCA_027410445.1 of Discoglossus pictus. Lineage (NCBI taxonomy): Eukaryota > Metazoa > Chordata > Amphibia > Anura > Alytidae > Discoglossus > Discoglossus pictus. Next base: position 105,983,140 of record CM050164.1, read on the forward strand.
GTAAGTGAGCTTGCAAGCTATTTTGCTATTCAATTGGTGTATTTTTGCGGGCTCGGAATGGCTTACGAGTTACCGCCTTGAAAAAATGGTGCAGATCAAACTCTTACTTATACCCTCCAGAAGCCTTTAAACTGTCACTTTCGCATGGCTAAAATTGCAAATCGCTATTCAATTGCTACAAATACTCAAGCCCGCAAATGTTTTCACACCAGTAAACGGCAACTGAAGGAGGAAATCCTATGAGTGCTAGAGAGGACCCGCAAGGGGGTTAAACACCTATTCGAAGCACTGTAAATGCATATAAAAGAAATAACTACTGCACTGTAAATAACAGGGAAATCGATGATAGACATTAGAATTAATTGCACAACAGTCTCAAGCTTGCAAATCGGCAGGGAAATAAATGTATTTTTTATGTTTCATTTCGGGGTTGAATCGATCTTGGATATCAAAGAGTTAATACATTTGAGGCCAACCTTATGCACAAGAACTGTATTGGCATTAAATTTCATAGTTCTTTATTTTGCTGCTTTGTGAGTCTGATCGCATATTGGACCCCCAAACCTAATTGAATGACATGTAACCTCCATGTTTTACTGCCGTAATCCTGACCGTCTCACTTTCTATTGGCTGATTTCAAATGGGAGGTTACAGGCTTGCTTAATTGATCATGTTCCCACCCTCAACTGCTCCGAACCAGTGCATGGAGATGAAAAGTTACCTCTACCGTTTTGGGCCCGCAAATTGCGAGCTTGAGCAATTGAATAGCATTGCAATCAGAGACCAACCGGAGAGCCAGCAACTCACTCGCAGACAAACTCGTCTGTGATCAAGTTGCGGGCTTGTAATTGAATGTGGCTCCTAATGTTTAGACACTTTTCTCAAGCTGCTGCCATAGTTTGTCAACCACAATAACTTTAGCAAATAGTACTAGCATCACCAATCTTACAGAAGAACCTCACCCTAACAACTGAAACCTGTTTAGAACTAGCTACACCATTAAAGCAAACTACATTGATATACCTATAATAAAACCCAGTATGGAAGCATAACATTTGCACATGAAGTTCCCAAGGAGAAGATAAATATATGGACAGAAAGAAGGGATAGGAAAGAGAGGGAGTTCCTGAGGGTGTATTGAGAGGAGATCATTGGTAGAAAATGGAATAGGGTCACAATGGGACAAGAGAAGGAAAATAATCATGTAAAAGGTAAAGATAGGATAGGAAATTATAACTCTGATCTTAAAGTAGAACTGCTAGTTGTGCTGATCAAATCCCTGTCGACTTTGCTGTGCTAATTTTCCTTCTAGCTGTAGTGACGGTATTATAAAGCAGCTTGATTGTTCATTTCCCTTTAGAGACACCTTTATCCCATTTCTAATCACACAAGAGAGCAGGGCTATGAGAAGTCAGACACCAGGCTATTAACAAAATGAAAAACCACTCTGTGCCCATAAGACTAAAAATAAAAGCTATGCTGTAGTAGGATAACAAAAAGGAAGACATCATTAAATGCAAACAAATGGTAACAAAGTAGAGTATGGTTGTTTTAAAGAATGTCCACACTTTTAGGATTTTAATTATAATTGCAGGATTCAAAACATTTTTATAGCAGCCATGTCTTCAGATGTTCAAGACAGCATATAATCAGTTAAAAATGTGTTTTCCGCATCATTAAAGCAGACATTCATTCAATCAGTGCACCTGGAGATGAAAAGTTACCTCTACCAGTACAGTGATGAGGACGACAAAGGTAAAACAGGGTCACACTTCATTATGATTTGGAGGAAAAAATGGTTCTAGTTTGGTCAAAGAAACTGAAGCCTTGTTTTAGGATGCTATATTAAAATGATCAGCAGGTTGCAACAGAAGGCAATTTAGTAAAGAGGCACAAATCGGAATTCAAGCAAAATGTCTATTATCTGTATAGATTAATTCCAACCTGTTGTGAGATGTCACAGTTTCTTGTAAATGAGCATGTAGAATATATAATCTTATGGATAAAGATCTACACAAATGATAAGACCGCTTAAATATATTTAGATATAACATTAACCATAAAAATACAGTTCCTACTCAATCGGGAAAACCGTAATAAAAATAATATTTTTATCATTTTCTCAAGCAACAGCAGTGTCATACTCTGGGGATTTTTACCTTCTCATTGCGAGCCTCTTCCCTCCCTCTACATTTACCCCCTCTACTTGACAGGAGGCGCTCATTGCGAGCCTCTCCCCCCTGTGTCTCCCCCCCCCCTCTACCTCCCTTGTGACTCTTCCCCCCCCCGGTTTCTCTTCCCCCCCTCTCCCTCCCCTATGTCTCTCCCCCCTCTCCCCCATGTGTCTCTTCCCCTCCCTTTCCCTCCCTTGTGTCTCCTTCTTCCCTCCTCTGTGTCTCTTTCCCCCCGCCCGTGTCTCTTTCCCCTCATCTTTCTGCCGTGTCTCACCGCGTGCGCCATCCTCCTCTGCCTCCCCTGTGTCTCTTCCCCCATCCTCTGTGTCTCTTCCCCCTCCCCTGTGTCTCTTCCCCCCTCCTCTGTGTCTCTTCCCCCCTCCCCTGTGTCTCTTCCCCCCTCCTCCTCTCTCTGCTGGGTCTCTCTGCGCGCGCCCCCCTCCTCTCCCTTCCCTGTGTCTCCCCCCCCCTCAATTCTTTGTGTTTCTTCCCCCCTCCTCCCTCCACGTGTCTCTTCCCCCCTCCTCTCTCTGCTGTGTCTCCACATGCGCCCCCTTCCTCTCCGTCCCCTGTGTCTCTTCCCCCATCCTCTGTGTCTCTTTCCCCTCTCCTGTGTCTCTTCTCCCCTCCTCTGTGTCTCTTCCCCCTCCCCTCTGCTGGGTCTCTTCGCTCGCGCTCCCCTCCTCTCCCTTCCCTGAGTCTCTTCCCCCCTTTCGATCCTATGTGTCTCTTCCCCCCTCCTCCCTCCCCTGTGTCTCTTCCCCCACCTCCTCTGTGTCTCTTCCCCCTCCCCTGTGTCTCTTCCCCCTCCTCTCCATCCTCCTCTCTCTGCCATGTCTCTCCGCGCACCAACTCCTCTCTCCCCTGTGTCTCTCCCCCTCTGCCTCCCGTTTTTTTTCTCCCCCTCTCCCTCCCCTGTGTCTCTCCGTGCGCCCCCTCCTCTCCCTCCTGTGTCTCTTCCTCCCCTCCCTCCTCTGTGTCTCTTGTCTCTTCCCCCCTCCTCTGTCTCTTCCCCCCTCCTTTGTGTCATCCCCCTCCTCCTCTCTCTGCCATGTCTCTCAGTGCATGCCCCCCTCCTCTCCCTCCCATGTGTCTCTCCCCCTCTCCCTCCCCTGTCTCTTTCCCCCCTGTGTGTCTTCACACGCGCCCCCCTCCTCTCCCTTCCCTGTGTCTCTTCCCCCCTTCCTCTGTGTCTCTTCCCCCTCCCTCCTCTGTGTCTCTTCCCCCTTCCTCCCCTGTGTCTCTTCCCCCCTCCCCCTCCATCCGGATTAAAGTTGAGAACCACTGTGTGTAATATATATATATATATATAGTGGCCAAAAGAGCGATATAAGCCTCCACAATACAGTAAATAAATAATACAATTGTGTTCGCATTTGAACGTCTAAATAATAAAAAAAAACGTATTTCCTGCTCAGAGTTCCGAGAAATACATTATTACACTGCAGCACTTTGGGAACCTGGATAGGGACATGCAAATGTGCCCACAAAGGCTTCACTCTTGTAAATTCAAGACATTTAAAAAATGGCTTCCTTTAATCATAGGCCTGGTGTATTACACAGCTTCAAGCAAAGCTCAGGATGGATTAAACACAAGCCAGGAATCCTACCCACATACAGCTGTTCAAGGTTACTGCCTCTCATCAGTGTGGGGCCAGTTCCTAGCTTGTGTAATATATTTTGTGAGGAGGTGGTTTACCACAACAATCATTTGATATATGGTGGGAAAAAGAGCGATAGAAGTCCTCCACCGTACAGTAGTACAGTGAATAAATAGTACATTTGTGTTCACATTTGAACGTCTAAAAAAATCTACTACACAAGCTATGAACCAGCCCCACACTGATGGGAGACCGTAAACTTGAAGCTGCTGTACGTTGGTAGGTTTCCTGGCTTGTGGATAATCCATCCTAAAACTGTGTAATGCAGAAGGCACCTGCTTAAAGGAAGCCATGTTTTAAATGGTATTGGGCACATTTGCATGTCCCAACCAAGGTCCCCAGAGTGCAGTGTAGTTCTCTGAATTCTGAGCAGGAAATTCATTTTTTTACTTAGTTAGACTTTCAAATGTGAACACAAATGTACTATTTATTTACACTCTCTGTCTCTCTCTCTCTTTCTCTTTCTATCTCTCTCTCTATATATATATATATATATATATATCTCAAACAATAAACTTTAACAGGATATATTTAAATGTGTTGTATATAGCCCGATCTGCTTTCATATACAAAAGGTTTAACACTCCTGCCCGATTGTTTTTAAAGTGGGTGTTTTTTTAATAGTGCTAATGTATATTTTTTGGCAATCCTAGGATTAATCAGTGTAATATTGCATATGAGGATTGCTTATATCTGTATGCTCAACTCAAGTACATATATTCTTTAGGAACAACAAATTGTTCTCCTTTTATGTTGGCATTGTACATATTGAGGAATTCTATACAGTATGTATTTCATTAGCAGTTTTACATCACCTTAGCGGCGCGTTCTTCCAGATTTTAATATATCCTATTAAAGTTTATTGTTTGCTACTCATAGGTGTTAAGCACCAGAATATTGACATCATAGGTCAATTATTACATTCTGATATATATATATATATATATATATATACAGTCAGGTCCATAAATATTGGTACATCGACACAATTCTAATCTTTTTGGCTCTATACACCACCACAATGGATTTGAAATGAAACTAACAAGATGTGCTGTAACTGCAGACTTTCAGCTTTAATTTGAGGGTATTTACATCCATATCAGGTGAACGGTGTAGGAATTACAACAGTTTGTATATGTGCCTCCCACTTTTTAAGGGACCAAAAGTAATGGGACAATTGGCTGCTCAGCTGTTTCATGGCCAAGTGTGTGTTATTCCCTCATTATCCCATTTACAAAGAGCAGATACAAGCTCCAGTGTTGATTTCAAGTGTGCTATTTGCATTTGTTGCTGTTAACTCTCAATATGAGATCCAAAGAGCTGTCACTATCAGTGAAGCAAGCCATCATTAGGCTGAAAAAACAAAACAAACCCATCAGAGAGATAGCAAAAACATTAGGTGTGGCCAAATCAACTGTTTGGAACATCCCTAAAAATAGAGAACGCACTGGTGAGCTCAGCAACACCAAAAGACCCGGAAGACCCAGGAAAACAACTGTGGTGGATGACCGAAGAATTCTTTCCCTGGTGAAGAAAACACCCTTCACAACAGTTGGCCAGATCAAGAACACTCTCCAGGAGGTAGGTGTATGTGTGTCAAAGTCAACAATCAAGAGAAGACTTCACCAGCGTAAATACAGAGGGTTCACCACAAGATGTAAATCATTGGTGAGCCTCAAAAACAGGAAGGACAGATTAGAGTTTGCCAAACAACACCTAAAAAAGCCTTCACAGTTCTGGAACAACATCCTATGGACAGATGAGACTAAGATCAACTTGTACCAGAGTGATGGGAAGAGAAGAGTATGGAGACGGAAAGGAACTGCTCATGATCCAAAGCATACCACCTCATCAGTGAAGCATGGTGGTGGTAGTGTCATGGCGTGGGCATGTATGGCTGCCAATGGAACTGGTTCTCTTGTATTTATTGATGATGTGATTGCTGACAAAAGCAGCAGGATGAATTCTGAAGTGTTTCGGGCAATATTATCTGCTCATATTCAGCCAAATGCTTCAGAACTCATTGGACGGTGCTTCACAGTGCAGATGGACAATGACCCGAAGCATACTGCAAAAGCAACCAAAGAGTTTTTTAAGGGAAATAAGTGGAATATTGTGTAATGGCCAAGTCAATCACCTGATCTGAATCCGATTGAGCATGCATTTCACTTGCTGAAGAAAAAACTGAAGGGAAAATGCCCCAAGAACAAACAGGAACTCAAGACAGTTGCAATAGAGGTCTGGCAGAGCATCACCAGGGATGAAACCCAGCGTCTGGTGATGTCTATGCGTTCCAGACTTCAGGCTGTAATTGACTGCAAAGGATTTGCAACCAAGTATTAAAAAGTGAAAGTTTGATTTATGACTGTTAATATGTCCCATTACTTTTGGTCCCTTAAAAAGTGGGAGGCACATATACAAACTGTTGTAATTCCTACACCGTTCACCTGATTTGGATGTAAATACCCTCAAATTAAAGCTGAAAGTCTGCAGTTAAAACACATGTTGTTTGTTTCATTTCAAATCCATTGTGGTGGTGTATAGAGCCAAAAAGATTATAATTGTGTCGATGTCCCAATATTTATGGACCTGACTATATATATATATATATATATATATATATATATATATATATATATATATATATATATATATATATATATATATATATATATATATATATATATATATATACACAGAATTAAAAAATATATATATGTTAAAAAAAACTACATTGAGGCACCGGTGGTAATTCCACTTTGTACTTAATATTGATTTAATATGATAATGATTGAAGACTAATGTATGGCTCTTGAATAATATTGTGTGGGTTTTACATGCTATTTTGTGGAACAGAGTGGAAAAAGTTATCTAACACTTAGGAGTCAGATAGGCTGTTTCTAACAGACTTTAAGGAAGTCCTTCATAGGGATACATTATACTTTGAAGAAATATATATATATATTTAGAAAACAGTGATTGAGTTTTTGGTAGTGACTGTATACCGTAACACCTCGTACAATTTTCATTGTTGTTACCTCCACATGCAACAGTAGTGATCAACGAAACGGAAAGCTAGAGAAACAGCACAGGAAAAATTACCAGACAAGTATCAAAAAAGCTCCAGGTTTACATGATTTCATGTCTATTACTAACATATTAAAGAGTTCCCCAAACACAACAGAAATGTGATTATACCTTAATGTAGCTACATGCATTGTTATATAAATCAGTAAGGGTTAAATAAACAAGACATCACAAAATGGTAACTTTAACACAAAGGTGTTGAAAAATCCACCTACTTTTTCAACATATTCAAAGACTAGGTATAACTTCCCTCTTCTTCTAAACGCTTCCTTCAGCTCCACTATATTTTCTTGCTTCAAAGTACGAAGCATTTTAAGCTCACGTAATGTCGTCTCTTTGACTTCTTCATTTTCTGAGGGAATAGAAAACAAAAGTACAAATTAGTGTAGTAGCAAATGTAATCAATGATACCATGTCTCAAGAATGTTAATTGCTAGCATTCACAAAGCATTACACAAATTATTTCTATGCTGATTTTAATTTTAAAGAAAAAAGAATGAAAAAGTTTCACAGTAGACATTCAAATTATTGTATTGTAATTTAAAACTATTGGCAAAAATGTATTAAAAATGCATTTTTCTACAGTAAACTACCATTGATGGTTGCCTTTAGAGCGGTCAGTAAACCTTTCGGATCCACCAATAAACCAAGATTCATATATTTTGTTAATGAGATCAATGCACTTAATTACTGCATTGGGTCGAGTGCATTCAGTGCAGTGCAATATTTACAACTAGTTTTCTGTAAAAAATTCAATTTTTAAAATAACATATTTGATAAAGTATGTGTTGTTACATATAGTTTTATATAACACCATATTTGGAACCTCCACTGTGTCACTTTAAATGCAGAAACATTTGATGCCTGTAACATAAAGTTAGTTACTATTTATTTATTTTTATATAGTTTAATATAATTTATTCTAGTAGAAATATATACATATATCAAAGATATAATCTGAAACTCTCCTTAACCTATGGTACTTTTTTTTATAGAACAGCACATACAACAAATATTTATTTGGCGATCTTTCTGGAAACTGCCAAAAAAGGCATTTGCGTTAGACCTTCAATGATAATACCACTAATTGGTACTTTATAGGACCACTTATGTGTCACAACTATTGGAAATTCCTTTAAAGAATGCAGCTTCATAATGACTAAGATATTTTAAGAAAGAAAGAAAATACAGCCTTTCATGTATTAATGATAATATGCAATATTGCTTTACTGTGTATAACCACTATTTATTTTCTACCAGTAACTTGCTCATCATAAATGACGGTATCATATAATGTTATCTTCAATTGTCTGTGCTATCTCTCTCTGTGACCTCTCTCTCTGTGTGTGCCCTCTCTCTCTGCGCTCTTTCTCTGTTTTCTCTCATTTGCTCTATGCTCTTTCTTTGTGCCCCCCCTCTCCGTCCTACAATGCACATGACATTGGTGGCTGGGGAGCTCGCATGCACCTTGCCGGCAAGGGAGCGCGCATACACATTGCCGGTGAGGGAGTGTGCATGCACATTGCAGGAGAGGGAGCGCGCATGATCTTGATACTACAGTTTATTGACAATTGTCTGATGCCTGCGCAGAAAGCACTGTGCAGATGTTACGCACAATTGTCAACTATTATTGTGGATGGCTTAGGAACCATTGGTCTATCTATCTATCTATCTATCTATCTATCTATCTATCTATCTATCTATCTGTCTATCTATCTGTCTATCTATCTATCTGTCTATCTGTCTGTCTGTCTGTCTATCTATCGGTCTATCAATCGATCTATCTATCTATCTATCTATCTATCTACCAATCGATCTATCGATCTATCGGTCTATCAATCGACCTATCTATCTATCTATCTATCTATCGGTCTATCAATCGATCTATCTATCTATCTTGGAACCAGGAGCCAAAAAGGGTGTTTTCTAGGAACCTGGAAGGAAGTCCTTTAAATAGATGAATTACATTTTGGAAAAATATTTAGGAGCCAGCAGTATAATATTAATATATGAATAATCTAAGTATTGCACTATTATTCATCTAGATTAATGGACACTGATGGCTTCCTCATATATAGTATTTATTATTATCCTTCATTTGTAACATGGGGACATATTCCATAGCTCTGTACAGGGGTTAAGTACAAGGCCAAATACAAAATTTACACATTGCAAAATAATGGAGTGCCCTGTATTAGATCTTAAAATCTAAAGTACATACAGCTTTTTCACAAAGCACCTTACAAGACTGGAGACTATCAGAGTTACAATCTAAAGGATATAACTATATAAATATATATATATACACGTTATACTAGTATTACACTATTTATGTATTCTGCTTTAAAAGAACAGTGATAAATGTTAGCTTCAGGATATGGTTTCTATGTGATCCAAGATGGAAACAAGCAGTGTTTTGACAGTCCTAGAATGGCCAGACATGTTATCACAGGATACTGAGCTGCTAGCAGAAGCTAACCACAACAGACAGACCTGTGGAGCATCTTCATGCTTGGCTACTTCTCTCTATTAATAATTCAGTTAACATGCACATGGGTAAAGATTCTACCTAACAACAGTTACTGATATGCAGAGGCAGATGAATAACAAGCAGAGCCTTTGTTTTGTTTAATACTAAGAGACAAAACTCCCAAACAACCCTGGGCTCACAAGGGACATACCTAGCCCCAGGCATGCACAGGTTGAAGGAAGGTAGCATATTTAAACATTTAAAATTCTCTAATGGGAAAAAAAGATAAATCAGTGGTTTATTTAGATTTTGGGCTGCCATATACCTAGTGAAGGCCTGATCAAATGTATATATATATATACACACACACTCCTAGATGCAGCCACAATGCTACTTCTTTACCTTGCCTTAGGTGTGACAGTCTTAGGGTCAGAAAGTTGTGACTCTCCAGCTCTTCGCCAAAGCAGTTTTGTCCCTTTGAGGGCCTGGACTAAAATAGACAGTGTATAAACCACTGGGCTAATAATATGTATTGTTTCTTTTTAAAACATTGTCCTTGGGGAATTTGTGGTTGTTGTTATTTGATTACATTTATTGATATGTTGTTATTGCCAGGGGCTCCAGAGATGTTTGTAATGTAATAGAAGTTGTAACACTGGTGATGGTTGAAGCAGACTCTTTCAAATGTACACAATATATGGTGAGTCTTGAGTTAGAACAGAGCAGGGGCCTAGGAACTGGGGGGGGGGGGGGGGTGGGGGGGGGGGAGGGTTATAGACAACACCCCCCTCAGATTATATGAACAGGGGACACAAATAATAGGAAAATTAAACTTATTAATTTTATGGGTGGGTCAGGCCCAGGGGCATTGAGAATGTAGATAAAGTAAATAAAATATAAGTTTTTGGGGGACTCCTACTCCCATGGAACAGAGTAAGCTTTGCAGGGAAACATCTGTTAGTGTCAACCAAGTGTAGAATGCTGATCCTTGTGTCCAAGATGCTGAAGTGAGCTGCATCTTGTGTTTCCTGTTAACTCCTCAGAGGTCCGGGTGCTGTGGCTCCTGTGTGGCGGATCAGTTGCCAACATCAGCCGTAAATCTCTAATAGATGGCCCAGTGAGCACTGATTCTGTTTTAGCTTAGAGTAACCAGACATCCATGTGTTAACAAATGCATCCCTCCTTTTCCATGCATTACAAAACCTGTGTTACCAACTAATCCAAAAAATAGCAATGGCTTTGTCGATGAATTAGTGAGATAAAACACAGAGAGCTGAACTCCTATTGCATAGATTGTAAGTTTGCGAGTTTTCAATCGTGTGTCCGTATCTTGGAAACAAGCACTACGTACATTTGATTATAAGCTCAAAAACAGGGCCCTCCATTCTTTATAAGGTGTTAAGTTTGTTTTTTTGCCATGTACTAAACCCCTATGTTGGCGCGATATAAATACAGATAATAATAATAGAAATTTCACTGTAATTGTAGAAAGACATCCGGTACTAGTAGCATTTTAGATCTGATTCCCAAACTTGGTAAAGATTGGGAAAGACAATAAAAAGTTATCATGGTGTCTCTATCTCTATCTGAAAACCAAACTGGTCGAGATAATGAATCTTGGAACATGAATTTGAGATGTATTATTTTGGAGGCTCTTTGCCACTACAAAACCCAAAATCTCTGACCCTCAGTGGCACAACGACGTCTTATCACTCCATAATCACAGACTTACCTCCCTAACCATCTCTTTCCTCTCAGAGCACTTTTTTTTTTTACAGAATTTACAGAATACAGTTTCTACAAAAAACACTTATGGATATGTATGGCAAAATAATGGAGTAATGAAATACTTCTCTATAGAACATACACCAGAAGTTTCTAACCATTTCATATGAGGGACCACATTACAAAACGTTCTCGCACACAAGCCTGGCAAACCAATTGTAAATTTACATATAAACACATTTCGTCACTGGAATTACAAGATGCAGTAGGTTTGCCATCAATCAGTGATCTGATAATTTAACAGGGGTGGTATAAAAGACACACACACCAAAAAGTTGTTGATATTTATTAGCAATTGAAAAAGTTTTAATATGAATGAAGATTGCAAGAAGGGAGCAGGACGGGCACTGGGACAGAGAGAAGTACTGCAAAATTCAGTGTTAGGCACATAAAAAAAAACATTGGAATGCCTCTTTGTGATTCCTAGTACTGATATACACCTAGATTAAAATCACGTAAATCATTACATATTTCTGCACATATAGGATAAATGTTTAGAAGCAGAACGCTAGAATTTGTATCTACTCAAACGGTATAATATATAGATACTTTGACTACATGGGTCAGTCTTCCACTTCATTTCCTATATTTGTGCTTAGTTTGTGCTATGTCAGTTTGTTTGAGTTGCATCCCCCCGGCAATGCTACTGTCTCAGGAGACAAATTATACCCAAACATGAAGGGCAATTAATAGTCTTTGTTTTGAATCTCTGTGTATACAGTTAAGTGCAATTAAAAATAGATTAAAGCAATACTGGGCTACTGGGTACAGGCTAAATTATCCACTATATTCTCAGAATTTAACCAGGTTGCAAATTTACTCATACAGTATTGAACCAGGCTGCAAATATACATTTAGTGTATTTATTTAGCATGGATGCATAAACAAGTATTTTTGTCTTACTGGGGGCGATTTGGCCAATTGAATAGGGCTCTATATAAGCACATTGTTATGTTATGAACAGAAGGGCCCACTGGACTGTTTGTGGTTCATCAGTTATTATGTGTGTGGTTAGAGGGTACTAACAACTTGCTTAACTGTTATATCATGGGTGTAATGCATACATGTAGTTATATCATGGATGTAATAAGTGCATATAGTACTGTCATTGATTAACATGAAAATACTGTATCTGTATTAGAAGTAGGATAGTAGGCTATGCTTAGATAATAAAGTTAATGCAATCATATTTGGGATGTACAAAGGGTTAAATATTATAAGGGATGCTTATGGCTTCGAGAGGCAGCCACGCACAAATCCTCTGGTTTTAGTCTGGAAGGGAAAAGTTTAGTTTTATAACCCTGTAAGTTGAGATCTAGCAACTAAGAGATGGGGGGATGTATCATGGGATAGACATCTCGCAGGTGGTGAGAGTATAACAAGCTATTGTCCACAAGAGGAGGGGTTAGGCATGTGGGGGTAGTGAGAAATTTCTGTGTTTTTTATATATCTCAGTAACAATAAAGAAGTGCCAGTCTGATTTTGGACACACTAAAGAAAGGTAGTGTCGGAGTCTGCTTGTACTAATCAAAGGTACATGGTGTGTGATTCTTAGATCCTAAAAAAGGGATCTGATGGTGTCTGCCTCTGCAGAAATGATGCTGTCATCTGAAGTGTCTGCTGGTGCCGATATCTGAACAAAAAGTTGCGACCCATAGAGAGAGAGAATTGGGGTGAGTGTAGTCCCCCAAATCTGGCAGGCATAACACACATAGCATATTTTTTTTACAGACATTATTAGTTTGTAAAAGACTATCCAAAAGCAAGGTCTTCACTAACTAAAAACTTTTGCCAAATCGCAATTGAATGAGGCCCTATGTATGCTGTTTTTATCTGGATATCCTAAGTGCACAACTATGTCAAAATATAGTAGGTTTTAAACTTCACAGAATTAATCAAAGAATATTTTTATAGTGGAATTTGATACATTTAATGCAGTTTTGTACACCAAGCTTGCCTTTGATAAAGTTGCATCTCAGCGCCGAAATGAGCCATCAGGCTTCTAATTAGGACTTTTTTCAGTTGCCTGTTTTACAGTCTATGGGCCTCATTCAATTGCTACTTACTTGAGATCTGGGGCCGCAAGTAGAGTTAGCAAGTTACTTTGCTATTCAAATGCCCCCTACTTGGGTGCCCCGTTCAGGTTACTTACTGTGCGCTACTTTCCCTTACTTTCCTCATAATCGCAGGTTACTTCCCTCAAAGCCTTTGATCTTTCACAGCCGCAAAAGTTGTGGCCACAAAAAACAAAAAACGCTATTCAATTGCTCCAATTTACCCTTCCGTCAAGTCTGTAAATGGCTAAACACGAACAACAGGTTACTGGTACCGAGGAGTAAAGGTCTTACTTGCAAATCGTAGCACTAATTAAGCAAATAAAAAAGCAATCCTGTACTTTTATTAGACGTGAAAGTGATGTTTGGTCTTAGAATTTCAAGCTCGCAAATCGGCAAAAATAAATACAGGTCCTATGGGCTCCCCCACCCCATGTCCATATGACTTTGGAATCAACCTCCATATTTCATTGAAATCCTACAGGCTTGAATAACGAGTTATGGGCTTGGAGGCCATTCAAGACCCTAGGACTTTGGACAGAAATTAAACATGAAATCAAAACATGCCATTTTGTTTTTTTGCTAAAAGTAATGGCTTTCTTCTGGCCACTCTGCCATAAAGCCCAACTTTATGGAGCGTACATCTTATTGTCCTCCTATGTACAGATACACCAGTCTCTGCTGTGGAAGTCTGCAGCTCCTTCAGGGTTACCTTAGGTCTCTGTGCTGCCTCTCTGATTAATGCCCTCCTTGCCCGGTCTGTGAGTTTGGTGGGCGGCTGGCTCTTGGCAGGTTTGCTGTTGTGCCATGTTCTTTCCATTTGGTTATGAAAGATTTTATGGTGCTCCTGGGGATCTTCAAAAATTTGGATTTATTTTTTATAACCTAACCCTGACTTGTACTTCTCAACAACATTGTCCATTACTTGTTTGGAGAGTTGCTTGGTCTTCATGGCAGTGTTTCGTTAGTGGTGCCTATTGCTTAGGTGTTGCAGCCTCTGGGGCCTTTCAAAAAAAATGTGTACATCTAATGACAGATCATGTGACACTTAGATTGCACACAGGTGGACATAATTTCACTAATTATGTGACTTCTGAATGTCTTTGGTTGCACCAGAGCTTTTTATGGGCTTTATAACAAAGGGGTGAATACAGACACACATGATAATTTTCTATTTTCCATTTCTAAAAAATAGTTTTATGTATATATTTTTGTCATTTCACTTCACCAACTTAGACTATTGTATTTTGATCCATCACATAACATTCAGATTAACAAAACATTGAACTTAAGGCTGTAATGTAACAAAATAGGTAAAAAGTCAAGGGGGTGAATACTTTTGCAAGGCACTGTATTTGATTTTGAGAATGTTGTGCTTTTCATTCTAATGTCACCCATTGTGTTCCCCATCATTTACAGTGCTTGACAGTGCTGTATTGAATTTATATTTATATTTACAGTGCTCTGATCTTGCGCGTCCGCAATCATGTTCAAGCACGCAAATGCTTACTGCCGATAGCATGGTTTGAGATTATCGAAAAGGGGACTAACTTGCGGGCCAATTGAATAGGTAAGTAAAAGTAGAGCTACTTGAGCAAAAGTAGCAATTTGGAAAGATACTATTCCCATTTATGACAGAAATTATCTAGTCTGGCCCATGTTAAAAAAATTGTAATTAAAAGGGATGGGCATATAATGGCCTAAAAACAGGCAAAGAAATGGAGAGAGAGAGAGAGAGAGAGAGAGAGAGAGATTACAGGCTGCTCCAGCTCTATATCAACTATATATTGAAAATGTAAAGCTGCTGTCAGGGAACCTCACAATCTCCCCAATCCATAGGGCTTCATTCAATTCGGGGCTGAATTGAATGAAGGCCTATGGATTGGGGAGATTGTGAGGTTCCCTGACAACAGCTTTACATTTTCAATATATAGTTGATATAGAGCTGGAGCAGCCTGTAATCTCTCTCTCTCTCTCCATTTCTTTGCCTGTTTTTAGGCCATTATATGCCCTTCCCGTTTAATTACAGTTTTTTAACATGGGCCAGACTAGATAATTTGGGTCATAAATGGGAATAGTGCGGATCAGGGAAGAAATAGGGATTCGGAATATTCCATCACAGGCCAGGCTTTCTGTTGTTAGCCATAGGGTACTGAAACAAGAATCTGGGGCATTAACATAGGTTTCCCCTTCAGTCAGGAGGATCCATTGGATCTCATAATTTCCTCTCCACTTCTATCAGAGTGATGATACAATTTACAGAATGACTAGCAACCCTGACTATTATAGGATTGTATCCTTATCATGATCTAAATTATCCTGATTTAATGTTGGATTTTTCTTTGTTCAACTGTTTGTTTTTTCTTGTATCATTTATTTGATACTCTATATTTATCTCTAATTTCTCGCTAGACTTTGGTAATCTACCCATTAGCCCATATGAATTTGGCATCAACATTGTTTTTAATTGTGCAGCGTTATTTGATATCTAATAAAGTATATCTTAATGTAGGTTTTAAACGTCACATTATTCATCAAAGAATAATCTTATAGTGGAACTTTATAAATGTAACGCAGTTTTGTACACCAAGTGTGCAGATAGGAGATGAATATATAAACACTTTTCTCTCTGTCTGACTCTACCGGAGAGTGACTTTCGATGCTGTCAAGAAATCTTAAAGTGACTGACTCAGAATCTCCACAACTCCAAGTTCTATATCTAGCATAGGAACTAAAATGCGTAAGATGGTATTTTTGGACTGTTAACAATATACAACAAAAATATTCATATATTAAATGTACTACTTTTAAATTGAACATTTACATATTGGATATTGTTCAGGACGTTAACTAAAGCTCTCCATTCAATTCGAGCCCTGCAACTCGATCGCAGACAGTCGAATGTCTGCGAGTGAGTTGCGGGCTCCAGTTTCCCTCCGTTTGCGAGGCTATTCAATTGCTCAAGCTTGCAAGTTGCAGGCTTGAAGCCAAAACTATGCACTGTTTCGGAGCAGATAAGGGCGGGAACAAGATCAATTAAGCAACCCCGTAACCTCCTATTTCAAAGGGAAATTAGACTGTCCAAATTACGGCAGAAAAACATGGAGGTTACCTGTCATTCAATTAGATTCTGGGGTCCGATATGCGATCAGACTCGCAAAAATAAATAATTATGAAAATGAATGCCAATACTGTTCTAGTCCATATGGGTGGCCTGATATGTATTAACTCATTGTATTAACTCAAGATCGTTTTAACCCTGAAATGACACATCAAATTTAAATGTATTTCCTGACGATTTGCAAGCTTGTGCAATTAATTCTAATGTCTATCATCGCTTTCCCCGTTATTTACAGTGCAGGATTGAACTTTTATTTGTATTTACAGGGCTATGAATATGTGTTTAAACCCCTTGCGGGTTCTCTCCGTCACATGTAGGATTTCCTCCTCCATTTGCGGTTTACGGGTGTGAATAAGTTTGCAAGCTTGGGGAAATCGAGCAATTGATTAGCGATTTGGGATTTTAGCCTTGCGAAAGTGAAAGAGCAAAGGCTTTTGAAGGCTGTAAGTTACGAGTTTGATGGACGCAATTTTTCCAAGCCCGTAACTCGTAACCCAATCGGAGCCCACAAAGAGATGCCAATTGAATAGCAAAGCAGCTTGTGACCTCACTTACAGGCTCCCGGATCTCAAATTCGTACAATTGAATGGGGCTTAAAGTGTTTTACGAAATGCTTGGATGTCAGGAACTTTCACTTGTGTTAACCATTACAAATAATAAATGTGAAATCAATGTTAACTCTTACAGCAACACATGAAAGTGTCCAAAAATCCTGTAACAAACATTTTCACCATATGCACAAAGCTATATTATATATAATGTTGTCACTTCTGCTCACATTCATGATAATACTTATGTTTTGAGTCATATAATATCTTGAATGGTCTCTTTCATATTTTGCCATGTTTCACTGTGATTCCATTGTTCAAATAAGGGCTCAAAAAGCCACAAAACATTAAAGGGACATGGAACACAACTGATTTTTTATTTTTTTTGCATGAAAATATTAAGTAATACCGGTCTAAACTTCATTGCAACGAACATAAAATAATGAGAGAATATGCACATCAGTAGATGCCATTGGCTGGCAGAGGGTAAGCCCCCAAGAGCAGTTACATTTCTGAATACATTTCTGTGCTCTTAGCTTTATACGCGCATGCGCAACTCGCAACATTCAACGCCCATTGTGGGGCCCCCAATGAGCGGCTTTGCCGCTTATTGCGGGCCTCAGCGTACGTTATGTGCATGCCCAACCCGCAAGTTTGCGAGCGTTACACACAAACTCGCAGTACGACAACTATATTAGTGATACACTTACGACACATTATCAAATACTCTCTTTCTAATGGAACAAAATCAAATCTTTCCATGTCAAGTTATAGCATTATATTATATTATTATTACCTTAGTCACTCTTTATGAAAATATTGGATCTATAGTCTTACCTCAAAATTGTTTTGCTGAGAAAACTCTTATAATAGGTTGAGGATTGTTCGCTATAGGAAAATAAATCTCATGCACATTTTAAGATTTAGCATAACTTTTTATATTTCTGTTTCCATTGCTGTTATGGAGCAAAACAAGTCCCCACAAACTGAATCTGAAGCTAACCAGAGCATTGTCTAATGCAGTGATAGGGGGCCCATTTAACTTGAAGGGCTGTATATTTGGTTACAAGTTCTTAAAGAGGCCACAACGATAGATCATGAGAATATTTTGTAGTGTAAGAGAGTAGTGTGCGGATTGTGGAGGGAGAAAAATCCCTGTTGAAGAGGGAAGTGCTCTCCCATTCCAGAAAACAGATTGGGGAAACCTATGACTGCCATATACCAAACCGGTGTTTTATGTTGCCCACCACAATTGGATAACAGCCTAACCATAGATTATACTCCATAGATAACAGGTTAAGAGTACATTTAGATATTGGGTGAACAAATATATAGTTTGTCTCATTTGATCATACTATGTTTTGTAGCAGTCTCTAATTGAGTACACTTTTGTTGCTGGCCAGCTATTATTTGTCATGTTATATGAAAAAAAAACACTTTTGAATCACTGCCACCCCAACTGTCCTTAAGGTGATGGTTACAATTCTCTACAATAAGATCTGCTTTGAGGATGGAACTTACCTGATCTAAAAGAGCTTTCCTACTGTGTTTATAAAAAGATGCAAGAAATAAAGCAACTAAGAGAAAATGTATCAAATCCGTAGTTGTATTGTTCATAGAATTGAATGGGATGTCTGCATTTCAGATAACCTGCTATTATACATGTGCTACAGCAGAACTACTAAACTTAGTCATTAAAAAACTAGGTCAGAGTCATTAGTGTATCCGACTTAATACCAAATCTTTAAATTCTACATTGCTTTATGCCGACACACAATCAGATACATACCTTCACTATCTTTAAATTTCTTGATGGCAACAATTTCCTTTGTTTCCTGCAATAAAAAAAGACATGCAATAAGTATTTAGCTTTTCTTACACATGAATAATAAAGATACAGTTCTTTAAATTGTACTTAAATAGGATTGAGATAAAAAATATTTTACAAATAATGTCAGAAACTTGGGTAAAAGAAGCATAGATTTGATGTCAAGAACAAACAGGCCCATTAAGTTCACCAACTCTATCTTAAATTTGTTAAACTGACACATGTGAGGTCTCAAATGTTATACAAAATTGTATTTTCTTACAGTAAACTTAGTTTGAAGTCTGCAATTTTTACTTGTCAATCGCCCTTTCTAATTCACTAGGGATATAGCGATAACTCTTTCTAATGAACCAACAATTGAAAATGCTGAATATGCACAAACACCAGGATATTCCCCATTGAGCCTGTACATTATGAGATTAATGACATTCAATTCATAAAGTACTTGTTACTACCCATCATTTCAAATAACATCTTATCTGGAACCTCCACTGTGTCCCTTAACATTCAATCAATATTTAAGATCAAGGGTGGAAACTTTGCTGGCTCCTAAATAATTTCCAATTTTGCACCCCTGTTTAGCACAAATATAAGACAGTATCCAATCTAATAATGATTATGTGGGATTATGCAGGCACCACCCAATTTCTGATACTATTTATAGGAATCACACACATATTTTTATTTAGGTAGACAAATTACTTTCACCCAAATGTAGGGATAAGTCTCAGTTTTGGATAAATACTGCAATCTCTCTCCCTCAGGTACATGCTATATCATCAGAAACCAGGTGCAAATAATGCATTCAGCAGGCTCCTGACTGAAGTACTTTAGCATTTGCTTGCAAGACCAATCAAGCCTCCCCATGGTTTCTCTAAGAATAGAACAGCTACTTATCAGGCATGTGGCAGGTGCTTTTCTGGTGACATAGTTAGAAACCAGGAAGGGGCTAGTTTGTACTGAAAGACAATGTAGTTTCTTTAGAAAATTAGAATAATTCAGTGTCGACATTCCTGCAAGTTATTTACATGTCCTGCCTAAAGCATTTAATAATCCAGATTTATAAAACACAAATAAAATACAAGCAAATATGTATTGTGGGGGCATTGGGTATGTTAGCAATCATGACTTAGAGCTGCGATTACCAACCCTATCCACAAGGACACCCAGACAGGCTCTGATTGAGGTTTAATACTGTGTAATTGGTATTTAACAGGCGGTGGAGCCTCACATTGCCTCCCTGGTATACACACAGGCCCTCGTTCAATTGCAATTTGGCCAGTTGAATAGGGCTCTAAATAAGCACATAGAATATTTTTTTAACATAAGTTTTTCGTTAGTAAGCATCTATCCAGAAGCAAGGTCTTCACTAACTAAAAACGTCCTTAAAAAAAATATGCTATGTGCTTATTTAGAGCCCTATTCAATTGGCCAAATCACAATTGAATGACGGCCACAGTGTTACATTTAAATGATGGTCTATCAGAGGGTCTTTCACAAGTGGATTGAGAATCAGCGACAAAGTGGACATGCTAAATTAGGCTTAGACTTCATAACTACATTACTACACTTAGTGCTCACAGTGGCTTGGCACTAAAACCATGATCTGGCCACTACAACGACATTTTGGTCTGGGCACAAATATTCAATCTAAACTGAAGTCATTGCTGGCAAAATGATAGATTCCTCATTTAATCAGATCAATGCGAAGTAGGCCCATGCTAGAGCTACTCAAGAGGTAGGAGGTACACGTTCACATGCAAAGTTAGGTCAGCTTCAAAATAAAGCAATGTTGTTTTGTACTGTGATTTGTATACATTTTGCACTGTTCCTAGCTATGATGCTGTATTACTCCATGGTACGCTATACAATGCATCAGCATCTTTAAAACAGAAGCAGCCTGTATAGTGCCACAGGCGTTTCTAGTACCAAAGAGGTTAGTAAGTCAAGCACAGTAGTGGAAACAGCTGTTTGCCCATGTCTGCATTAGCAATGGTTTATGCATTCTTGCTTCCCTCTCTGAATGAGCCAGCTTGGGCATTAATTAAGCATGGGCATTTTAGTGACTATAAAAAAAGCCAGCAGAGGAACAAAAAGCATTCCT
The DNA here is from genome assembly GCA_027410445.1 of Discoglossus pictus. Classification (NCBI taxonomy): domain Eukaryota; kingdom Metazoa; phylum Chordata; class Amphibia; order Anura; family Alytidae; genus Discoglossus; species Discoglossus pictus. The sequence goes on from CM050164.1 coordinate 106,003,972, forward strand.
TTATTAAATAAATATCCGTCACCAATGAAAAATGACTTTCTGTCACAAATCTTGCTGGCTGCATTTAATTCAGAGATCGAGACATATTATTCTGTGCACAATTGGCCAGTGCCTTTCAGGCATCATGAACTAAACATGCCCTTTTTCTTTGGCTTTCAGGGTTTTAAATCTCAAGGCTCAACCCATGTGATGCTGGAGGACTGCAAAACAAGCAAAAGATATGTTGCTGATCAGTAGCTGGCTGGCATCTCTATTTTAAAGACTGCCTGTGCTCTCCCTGAGATTTCCAGCAAAAATAAATGGATCCAAGATCTATCCCCCTGAAAGAGTCACTAGCCTGAATTATAAGACTTCTAAGATTGTAACCTGGTTCATTAACCATTTCAAAATCTGAATGTGTTTGACAACATTTTCATCTTAAATTTTGATTATTGTTAATAATATATATGGTTGAATTCCATACCTTCTAGTATAAATAAATTTGTTATGGTAATAGAACTGCGAAAATGCTTCTTAATAACTTATTTACCCTTTTGTTGATATGTTTACGGAAATAAATCTGGTTACAAAGTGAGTATTGTGAGATCCATCTTGTTATATTACCACTATACTAGAGCTACATAAACCAGTAAGTTGATATTATCTTTTATATATACATTTAAAGGCATATCCAAGTTTCCAGCGTTATTAGATTTTTGCACTCCTTATGCAAAAAGAATCATTTATGTATGCAGCAAATTTAATAAAACATTGTATTTTTATTAATATCTAGCAATCCCGCTAATGATTATGTTGACCCAGATGTGTCTACACAGGCCCCTGATCCACACCCAATCAGCATGCAGCATAAGGGTGGCAATTTTTAACTCATTACACACCTTCTCAGTGCCTTCCTCAGCCAATAGGAGAGCACTGATGTCAGCCCTGAAGTCAATGCGGAGATGTGCTTCCTGATGTAGTCTGCTCTTTGTCTATGCTGCCCACACCCTTCACAACATATCAGCACAGACCCACTACATATCCCAGCGTGCTTTACAGCACAAACAGGAACCCCAGAGGTTTATTAAAATGCATCAGCTGCCTCCACTTTGTTTTGCTTGGCCAAAACAATTTTTAAAATGTTATTGTCACAATACCACCACAATAAAGGATGATAAATAAAACATAATACTTTGATATACTTATATTTATAGATGTTTTCAGAAAGTTTTGAAAACATATGCACAGTTTGGTCTTTTAATAGTGTTAAGGAAAATGGAACACACCATTTGTCGATCATATATTTAAAAGAGCATATCTTACATGTTAAAAAATAATTAGTAAAACTTGTTTAAACTTATTGGAAATGAGTAGGAAATGCCTCTGTGTGAGTAGAGAGTATACATGACTATGGATCTCATTGTTAGACATTTATGACTCATAAAGTTATATTGCTACTCATTGGCTGATGTATAACACATTCAAAGCAGTATATTCTGTTCCAGGCTCTTCATTTTCAAAAAGCAAACACACTGTCCAACATTATCAAATGCTCACTTTCAGATGCAACAAAGAAAAAATGCCTTCAATTGCCCTTTAAATGGGCATCATATTCCAACAAATTCTGTTGTGCTTGTAAAAGATTTTAAACATTATTAAAGATTTTTTTGTATGAAAACATTTAAACTGCCAGTATAACTAGTCACAGATCCAGAAATATTACAGATTAATAAGTTCTCAGTCATTATAAACCTTTATAAAGAATAAGTGGTTAATGAAACCTACTGTAATGTGCTTTAAATGCCATGCAAAGTTATACTTTGCTCAAAAAGATTTACATCTCAAACAAATTTAAAAAAAAAAAGTTTTAAATTACTTGTAAGACTTAACCCCCACACTGATTCACTACCTTATAGTGGTGAAGGGGCTTGTGAGCTATAGCTTGTAGGGCCACCAAACATGGGCAGGTAAAAGTAGAGAGGTCAGACAAGAGGTGGTCTATTGGAGAAGGAACTGGTAACTGACTTAAGTATCTTTGCAAGAAAACCTTAAGTATAAGTACAACCACAGACATGACGACATGGAAGAAGAGTCCTCAGTTTGTAGCTGCCCACCATATTACTGCTGTAGAGAAGAGGAAGAGTATGAGCAGCACCAGATCTAATGAAGTGGTTGAACCGAAGTCAGGAGCACACAAGACTTCAGCAGTTGACTATCTGATAAAGTGGTAGTAGAATGAGATATGAAGGGATATGATATATGAGTTTAAAAGACATATTCTTGAACACACTCAACGTATAGAAAAAGAACTGGATACTAATTTTGCTAAACATGTGACTCATCATCATAATGATGGCACAAATATGCTTAATTTTATAGCAACTGATCACATAAAGACATTAACCATGAATGCTTTCAACATTATTACTATATTAAAGGATACTATCTGAGAGCCCCTTAGATAAATGAAAAAAAGTCATATATATGTACATCCTCCCTTTAAATCTCCAAGGTCTCCTTGTTTTTGTTTAATGTATAGATCTATTTTGCTTATTTTTTCAAAAGCTGTTTGTCAAGAACCCTTCCTTTGTTTTTTGTTTTATATATTTTATATAAGTATTATTTTAAATTTAGAAATAAATGTATGTTTAAAATAAGACTATTTATCAGTTTGGAGTTTTAACCTTTAACATATTTTAGTGTTCTCCCCAGAAATCTTCAGATGCTGGGTGGCACAAAGTTGTCGGTGGGTGACCCGACAGAAAAGCTGGGCGGGCACACATACTGACAATGCATGCCGCCTACGATCCATTCCTAAACCGGTGCTTTAAATCTGGTGGGCAAAACGTCCACCAAAACAGCCTGAGGAGAACACTGTATTTGATGTGCCACAAAATAAGAAACTTTTCTTCCTTTCTCATAATTAAAATCTTCCAGTTAGAACAAGAAAAAAAAACTGGATTAAAAAATAAAAGCTATCTCTATTAAACAAAAGTATTTGAGCCATTATACGTTATCATAGGGTTAGTGAAAAAAGATAGGCCTATAGAGTAGAGAAACCAACATTCAATTCGGACATAAGTGGAATTTTTTCTCGCCCTCTCTCCTGATATTATACAGGTAACTTAGGTACAGGTAGGATACCGAAAATATGGCATCCTCTGTTCCAAGAGCTTGCTGAATTAGCCGATTTGTCGGGTCAGCGGTGGTCCAGCAAATCGGGTTAATTAGGCAAAGCCACCCGATCTACGTTAACCCCATGTGCTCCTGCAGCCACACAAGGGCCATGAGGAGAGCAGTGAGGATGTGCAGGGCTGCGATCCAGGCACCGACAGACATAGAAATCGGAAATCCGCTGTCAGTGCAAAAGATTTGTTTATAGAGAGGAGGAGACCGCGGATTACAGGAGGTGCCAGATTTCCAGATGCCGTATGATTGTTGTCTTACCTTTACTGTAAATCTCTGGACTGCAATAATCTTGTACTTTTATTAATATTCTTTTGATAAGAAACCCCAGATAACAAGCCTTTAATTAGTTTTTTTTTATACTTCCTCTAAAACTAATATAAATTCACTACTAAGGCTAAAGTGGATAAAATATACTGCTTTTTAAACAATTTATTTAATGCTTTATTATTATTTTTCTTAGATGAATGCCAATAAGCAGTTGCAATGTATAACACAAACCTGATAGCAAATCTGGTAAAACGTCTGCAATTTAAAGGCAGGCCTAAGACTCCAAAACATATTCTAGCCTCTAAATATTGTTTAAACTTAGAGTGTACTTATTTGCATATACCATAATTATGTCTTCAAGAAAATCTGCCTCATCTTCCCTGGCTCTTAAGTTATATTGAATTTATCTGCATTTGCTTAAAAAGAGTCATGAGCAACCACGCACATACATGAGGAAGGTTATGGTCTCTTGATATATGTAATGTAACTGCCAATAAAGACATAAATACAGTTCAGATTTATTCTAAAATTTACTTTATTCAAACACTGAATATTTATCTGAATTGCTTTGGCTTCTATTTTTGTAGGTATTGACAAACAGTCTTGCTCATCAAATTTGGCAAAACATTAAGCATTAAGAAAACATGTTCTCAAAACCAGCATCCCACGTTTTGTGAGTACAAAGAACCTTTAGAGAAAGCTGAAAGGTTGTTCGATTACCTGTTGAGGGAAGCAAGTTGTTTCAGGTTACTGCTTTATATTTCCATTTTGTTACAAAAGTTAAAAATGCAGATTCTCAACTAGGATCAACAACAGAAAATATCGGTGCTAAAATATAAGAGGTGGTAGAACAACATCTCAGTCTACAAGTCAACCTCGCTTTCTTAGCCTCTTCTTTTATGGCTTAACAATTAATTATAGACTTGATCACATTAGGCTGATAAACCTCAAATTTTACAATGATTTAGCCTGTGCAAGATTAAAATGTATTATTGGGGCATGGGAAATGTTAGCAATCATGACTGAAGTCACCACATGTTCTCTGCACTATTAGATAGAGGTTGAAAAGAATATGTGGAAAAGGTATTTCCTTTTGGGAATTAATCCTGAATTCAGGGAGTTATGATTAACAGAAGACAGAGGTTTCAGTTGACAGATTTCAGTAGACTTTGAACTAATCAGAAATGAGGTGGGAGTAATTCAAATACTTAATACTCACAATTGAAATATGAGTAATGCATACTTTGGCAAATCGTAATTCCTAAAAATAGTATATAAAGCAAGGGCACAGTCAAAAAAATGAAATTAATTTTTTTTAGAGAGTGACAGGATTTTTAGGTAGAGGTCCATTTCCTCAGGCTGAAGATGAGGATCAAGGACTTTAATCAAGCAAGAAGAAGAAATATTCTTTGGTCAATACAAGACTGAAGATCAGGGATTCAAGGTGGAGGATAAGTATAATTCTCCCACCTCTAGGTGTAGTTTTTTGTATTCTCTTTTTTATTTAATTCTTTATGTAATTCTTGTTTTTTATTTTTGGATATACTTTTAGGAGCCAGACAATAAGTTTTCTAGGATATTGGAAGGAAGTGCTTGAAATAGAAATAGATAATATATTACATACATGCCTAATATATTACATACATATACATAAATACATTATATTAATAACATATTCAAAGTGAAAATACAAGAAAATGACTTTCAGTATGATGTTTTAGCCTATAATTTCAATAAAAAGAGTAAGGGTTAATTGATGGCTCAGGAAATTATCTCACAAATCTCGAATGCCTCTGTACTCAAATGCATAGCAGGATATACCAGTGGATTAAGGAGCTTTTTCAAAAAAAAAAAAAAAGGAATTCTATGACAAATATATATGTTTGTTGTGTGCTTTTCAAAAACAAAACAAAGCCATGCTACCATTGTCATTGTGTTATATCTCCAACAAGGAATACATTTAAGGACAATTGCTCTGTTATAATAGACATAATGTCTGTTTTGTCAATGCACACTAAACACTATTTCACTGGTACTAGTCAGCACAATGCAATGTAGACAAATAAAACATAGAAAAAGAAGTGAAATGCCAGAGAATAAAAGTACAAACAGCAAGAAACCAGTAATTGCTCTTTTAGATGTTTGAAAACCTGAATTTACAAATTAGTACTATCTGAGACTAACAAAAAAGAGGTCACCAAGGAAGACACACAATGTCCTTCTAAAGACTATTTCAAAATATGTTAACCTCAGCTTGCTTTACACATCTTCAGGCAAAGAATAACATTTCAGCACTTGTCAAGGACAGTCCTATAATTGGAACTGCAGACTGCAATGTCATGTGTTTGATGGTCAGGGAATACTGCAGAAAGTGTACAAGTTTATATTCTGTAGGTGCTCACTTTAAAATCCTGACATCAATTTAAACATTTTTAGTGAAAAAGAAAACCTTAAGTTACAATACACTTCCCAGTTTGAGCAGGTACTGTTGTATAACTCTATAATCGGACCAAGGGGTTAGCTTTATTGGCAATGTGCTACTAATGTTAAAAAGTTGAGACGTATAAACAGTTCAATTGTCAATGGAATGGTAATGATGATAACATACTGTTCGGAAAAAGTACAAAAGTCTATAATTCGCTTAAATGAACTTTGTTTTAAATATTGAAAACTTTTTTCTCCCCTTGAATGAAAACTGAATAATCTCTTTAGAAAAGTTACACAGAAGTGACTGACAGGTTGGGTTTGTCTCCTGTCCCAGCAGCAAGGGGCCTTTCAGAATGAGTTAAATGTGTTTAAAAACCTGCATCAGCGATTGAACTCCTAGCCCAGACTATCAGATCTAACTCCTCCATCCATGGTATTGGATTTTAGATAATTTTAGATAATTTTGGTCAGATTTCTGGCCTGCAAGTTAATCCTTAGAAAACAGAGGCTTTGAGTGTATATCTCTCCCCAGATGCCTTACTGTTTCTCCACCAAAATTACCAATTTTCCTGGCCTCCCTCCCACATTAAATATTAAGGTACCAATCTCACATACCGAATAACTAATCTACACAAAGCCAACTACTCACCATTATACTCTACAATGAGACAGAATCTGTCCTGGTCCAAAGGTAATATATCCTGGTTGGGCCGTATTAACTCAGTCAAGATGAACATCTTGCCCAGGCTTCTATATGTATTTCGCACCCTCCCCATAATGATTAATTTCCCTGAACTGGAGAGATTTCAGCGTCTAACATTTAATTTTTATCTGGCGCAATAAATCCCATCATATCTCGAAAAGCCCTATGTTTAAACAGAAAACAAAGGGTGGTTTGTCTTGTCCTACTTTTAAACTATATCATAAAGCAGCACAAATCTCCTTTATACCCCAAGCCCACTCCCTTATTCACCAACCTTTATGGATTTTAATTGAAAACTTCCAAATACTTCCCTACACTTGGGATACAATCCCTTTGCTACCCAATCCTCATCTGTTGTTGGGGATGCAGCCTAAACCCTTTACAAAACACTTGCTTAATATCTGGAAAAGGGCTAATCGCTCTCGTGGCCTCATGCCTAAATATTCCTTCCTTACCCTGCTAATTCCTCACCCACAGCTTACAATTCAGATCTCGTCTCTTTCCCTCAATTGGTGGAAATCCTCTGGTCTTCTTTGAGCAGGCTCCTGGTATAAAGACAATCAAGCCCTTAAAGACTCTTCATCATTTCCCTCCACAAGAACACTTTACCTACCAACGCTTTAGACACTTCATCCAGACTCAGGAACTGACACAAGGTGTGCCAATGTCAGCTTGGCTTATGGAAATGTGTGACAAGGCCCCTCTTACAAAAAACATACTTAGTCTTATATACGACTCAGTTAATGTTTATTTTAATCAACCAAAACTTAAATGTGTATTTTACACAAGGGAGGTACCAGTGGTTGGGACACAGCAACGTAATGGGGCTACACTACCTTTACTAAATAATTGGTTAATGCAGGAAGTAATACAAAAGAGGTTGGAGAAAATAAATGTTAATAAAGCCCCAGGTCCTGATGGAATACATCCAAGGGTACTAAGGGAACTGGGTTCTGAAATAGCCAAACCATTATATCTAATCTTTCAAGACTCACTCACTACAGGGTCTCTACCAGATGACTGGAGAAAAACAGAGGTGATACCTATATTTAAGAAGGGATCTAGAGCAAATCCAGGGAATTGTAGACCAGCGAGCCTCACTTCTGTAGTTGGGAAGATTTTAGAAGGGTTAATAAGGGACAGAATACAAGAATATGTCTATTTGAACAGGATCATAGGTAGCAGTCAACACGGATTTATGAAGGATAGGTCGTGTCAGACCAATCTAATTAGTTTTTATGAGGAGGTTAGTAGGAACTTGAATCAGGGCAACTCAGTGGATGTAGTCTTTTTAGATTTTTCAAAGGCATTTGATACAGTGCCACATGGAAGACTAGTGAGCAAACTAAGGGATACAGGAATTGCAGTAAATATCTGCTCATGGATCGAGAGCTGGCTAAAAGACAGGAAGCAAAGGGTTGTTGTGAATGGAACATACTCCGATTGGTCTAATGTGATAAGTGGGGTTCCTCAAGGTTCAGTATTAGGTCCTCTCCTTTTTAACATATTTATTAATGAAATTGAAGTAGGACATTTTTGCTGATGACACTAAGTTGTGCAAGGTAATAAAATCAGATAATGATGTACTTTCCCTACAAAAGGATTTGCATAAATTAGAGAAATGGGCGGCTAAATGGCAGATGAGATTTAATACAAATAAATGTAAGGTTATGCATTTGGGAAGGAACAATAGCCAAGCAATCTATAATCTTAATGGAGCAAATCTAGGGGTATCAGATATTGAAAGGGATTTGGGAGTACTAGTGGACAACCACCTAGGTAACAGCGCTCAAAGCCAAGCAGCGGCTGCAAAGGCAAATAAAATATTAGCATATATTAGGATGAGTATAGAAGCCAGGGAAGAAGATATCATTCTGCCACTATACAAATCTCTAGTACGTCCTCATTTGGAATATGGAGTACAATTTTGGGCACCACCTCATAAAAAAGACATTTTAGAGCTGGAAAAAGTACAGAGAAGGGCTACAAAACTAATAAGAGGAATGGAGGGGCTAAGTTATGAAGAAAGACTAACCAAACTAAACTTATTTTCGCTAGAAAAAAGGCGTCTAAGAGGGGATATGATTACCTTATATAAATATATCCAGGGTCAATATAAGGCTTTGTCAAGTGAATTTTTTGTAGCAAGAGATTTTCAACTGACAAGAGGACATCCTTTGAGGTTAGAGGAAAAAAGATTTCACCTTAAACAAAGAAAATGGTTCTTCACAGTTAGGGTGGTTAAACTGTGGAATTCTCTACCAAAGGAGGTGGTGACAGCGAATTCGATAGACAACTTCAAAAGGGGTTAGATATATTTTTGAATAAAGAGGGCATTCAAGGCTATCCTAGATAACTAGCAAAGAAATATTGATCCAGGGAGAAATTTGATCGCCAGTTTCTGGGGTCAGGAAGGAATTTTGCTTTTTTTTTTCCTTATGAGACAATTGGCAAAGTTTCAGTGTTTTTTTTTTCTGTTTGCCTTCCTCTGGATCAAATAACAATTAACAAATAATAATAAATAGTCCACATTAAAAAGATCAATAGAGATCTAAAAAGGTTGAACTTGATGGACTAACTCTTTATTCATCCTCCAATACTATACTATTAATAATTATTTAATCAATAATTGAATTAATAACTAATCCGCATATTGCAGATCAGAGGAGATCTTAACAGGTTGAACTTGATGGACTGAAAGTCTTTTTTCAACCTTAATTACTATGGGCCTCATTCTATTAGCCGGTGCCTTGCTATCTCTTGCGGCCGCTCGCGCCGGAGGAAAGCCTTTGATCTAAAACGGCCGCAAGAGTTTCGGCCGTAAGAAATTCCTATTTGCAATTCAATTGCTCCGGGAACCCTCTCTGCAAGGCTAAAAACGAGCCGCAGCTTACTTGCAGGAAAGAGGTCCCGCTAGCACCAATTAAGCACATAAAATAGCTCAAATAAAGCCATCCTGCACTTTGAGAAGACTATAAATGGATTTTAGGTGTTAGAAAAAATAGCACATAATTATCCTATACTCAAATCCGTAAAATATTTTATTTTTAATATCCGTAAAATATCCATGTAAAAAGTCCAGAGTGCTTGGAGCACCTCAGACCCGCCCACGCCGCAGCCGGAAAATAAACAGTTAATTTGAACTCGGGTTTGGGCTGATGTGCAAGCTTGAGAGTGGGTTACTTTTAATCCTCATGTCCCCCAATATGATCCCTAGCATTTACAGAGCTGTACAGTGCAGGCTTGAATTTTTTTTTGCGTTTTTAGATTTCACAGCTTACGGCCGGTTTCAAGATATGCGGCCGGCCGTAAGAGGAGATCCTTGCGGGGCCGTATAATAGAATCGCGAGTTAACAGAACCCCCGCAAGGAATCGCAGCCTTACGGCCGATTTACGGCCGCTAATAGAATGAGGCCCTATGTAACTATGTATGCAACTGGACCCAAGATACATGGGAGACCTCTTGGGTTAATTTAACAAAAGGCTTTCTTAACTGTAGTGTCCTGGAAACTGCAATACAAGTTCTACACAGGTCCTACTATACTCTCAACAAGCTCTTTAGATGGAAACTGGCCTCCACTCCTAAGTGCTTTAGATAATGTGGGATAGTAGGTTATATCTTCCACACACGGAGGGAATGCCCTCAAGTTATCCTTTCATGGCAAGAAGTGTATGAGCTTGCCTCAGATATATTATTTCAACAGATTAATCCCACAGGATTAATCTTTTAGGATGAGCTTAGTCTCTTTGGACACCATATTCCCTCATTATCTATACATCAAAACAAACTATTGCAGTTCATAATGCTGGCCACTAAAAGTCGCATTGCACGCAAATCCCCTTCCCTCTATCTGCGAATAGTCATATCTAAATTAAACTATCTCCTAATCAATGAGTGACTCTCCCACATTCTTGTAGACTCCTTACAGCTCTTTTTTGAAATATGGAAACCTTGGTTAGCCTCATCACACAGTATTTCAATTCCCTAAAATATATATGGATGACTAAATTAATACTCAACTTTGCTGGCTGAGGCCCCCCGAGGTAGAGGTTGGAGGTAAGCCTTAAACTCTTTGGTAACAGGTATCTGAGACACACTTTTTAGTTAACCCAGTTGTTTTTCACCTTTCTTATTTTTTTGTAATTTCAATGTTTCCATTAGATCCTTGTGCTTTATCTATAAAAATAGAAAAACTGCTAGTAGGGATGTGTCCAAAATGTTCATGCCTAGGCAAAAATTCTTACATTTAAATATGGTTATCTCTGTTTTATAATACTAATTTATATGAGATTACAAGGGGGTTTAGTTTTCTATTTGAATGTTTCATAAACCTATTCTTTTACTCCTTTGTAAATTGGTATACTTTTTTATTTTGACATTCTTGCTAGATTGAAGATAAAGCAAACCCTGCAGGAAGGTCTACAAGCTTTAAATACAGCAAATTTAAATCTTCCCTTTGACAAGGAGGCAGGGAAACAAAAGTTAGAGAGGACAGAGAAATTCTAGCCACATGTGGGTGAGGAATGGCATACCGAAACTACAAATGGGTTGACAAAGTGTCAGGAATTTTATTTATTGT